>JAQMRL010000005.1:7429500-7434500 GCA_035578175.1 Catonia carolina | reverse complement strand
ACTGTTACAAATAGTGGTGATAATTGGAATTTCAAAAACAATCAATTTAAATGAAAGTAAAAATAATATTACATTACAACTTAACGAATCACGCTCAAAAAATAACTCGGATGAGAGATTTAATAGACAAATAGATTCAATGCATAGAGGTATTCGAATAAGGAAAAATTTAAAGAAAATTTATAGAGAAAGTAATCGGCGAGTACTATCAGATTTTTATGACGATTTTAATTCTATTTTAATGAGTTCAAATTTACAAAAAAAAATTTTTGATAAATTTCGCAATTTTGTACCAAGCCGTGATTCATTATTGGATAATAATGATACGTATGATCCAGCGATACAGAGAAAACGATACAGTAATTTGGAAGGGAAATATGTTGTTGGTATTCCGACATCAAGAGTATCGAATAAAGTTATGAAAAATTTAGAAAACGGAAAATATTATGAATTGAGTCCAAATACTAGGAGACCCGTTCCATGGTACAATTATATATTAAGAAAAACGGATACAATTCCTACATCTACTGTATTAGATCCCATGTTCCCACTGGACACTCTTCCGGATGAAGAAGCAGACACCGAAACTGAAACTGCACCGACATCAGTTAGACCTACAATCACATTTACACCAAGTACGACTGCAACACCACCAGAAAATATTACAACTTTAAGAACTCCTAAGATCCCTACCACGGAGGAATATTTAAGAATGATGACTAATAGATTCACTTCTAAATTGGGTTATATAATTTTGTTATCGATTCCTATACAGATCCCAAGTAGGCGTATTCAAGAATTAGGTGAGAGAAATTTTTCTACGACTGAATCGTTTAAAATAGTTTATCGCATTTTTAATACAAGTAAAGACAATGCTAATAATAAATGATTTAAACTCCATATTCAAGTTCTTGTTATTTTTTTCATATAATTTTTTATTCTATTAATTATTCTAGGATGCAAAGGGAAAGAGAGTATCTGTATAAAATATCATCTGGTGTATTAACATTTAAAAAAAATTGTCAGAAATATCGGTAACTGCAGCTTGCTATGGTTTATTCTCTCATATTTGGCGGGTGAGTAGGGACATATTAGTAAGTTCCAGAAAAAATACACTTTTCCCTACAATGGCATGCAATAATTATTTTTTTTTAATCCCTAATGTGTGTACATTGCAATCTGTTCAATTCAGAACAATAAGCAACCCAATGACCCAATGAGATGAGGATGATATGTATGACTTATAGATGAGGTGTAGTCTTGTACAGACTCAGGCCGACCATTCCTGAGAGAGTATGGTTAATTGAACCCCAACCATCAAAGTACACTGGTAACAACTGTCTAGCATTCAAATCTGTTTAAAAGTAACTACCTTTACTAGGATTTGAACCAGGAACCTTCGTCTCCGAAAATCAGCTGTTTAACAGCTGATTTTGGCGACGAATTTACCTCGTGACCAATGCAATAATTTGATACATTAAAAAAGAACTGGACTGTTTTCACTATAAGGGATTATCATGTGTTGTTGTTTAGGTGATCAGCTGAAAGGCTGGTTTGAACCTGTAGAGGCTTTACTAAGTAAAATGAGGAGTGAGGTACCATGGCCTTCCTTACTGATTGGAAAAGTATGCTTATCAGCATACCAGGTCCTCCAAAAAGCACCTACTTTCTATCCGCAAATGATAAGTTCACTTCATTTACCACAGAGTCTGGTTGTATAATGAAATTTTGACTAGTATCTTTTACAACTCTACCTCTTCTGTTCTTAAATCCTTTCTTCATAAAATTGACTGAAAATATGATAAGAAACAGAACTATTTTTTGTAGCCCTGGAACTAGCAGATCGAGTGCAAATAATTTAACCCTCCCACTTAATGTGCCTGTTATAGGCATAATAAAAAAAATTGTATAGACTAATTTTAAGCCTTAACCAGAATGATACATGAGGGAGTTTCACCACAATAAATTTAGTCAGACAGAAAAAGCTGTAGCTTACAGTTGCTTTCAACTTTTTGCTTGATAGACTGAATGCCACCAGCCACTATCTGCCAAGATGGGATGGGAAGCCCTTCTAGAGTCTGTCTACACTAAGAGTACTCCGATGTAGGCAACCAGCAACACAAGTGAGCATGCGCATTAATTAAAAATATGCACAGCATGATCAAAAACAAAATTCCATACAAACACTAATAATTATTGCTCTAAACTTAATATAATAAAAACATGCTCGATTCATTTGTTAGAAGATGTTTTATAAATTGAACATTAGTTTACCATTAATAACTGAAGTTTTACTGCTGTTACTCTTTCATTTTTATTTTTCGTTACATTATTTACTATTATTACATTATTATTTATGATAAGTAGGTTTTTATTATAGACTCTGTTTTAATTTATTTTTGGTCACAAGTAATATAAGACTAATGCGCTTGAATTGTAACAGGAGAGTAAACAATTCCAGTGATTCGTTGTTTATCATTTCAGATTGTTTATTTTATATCATTAAAATAATTAATGTGTGTGATTAATTTAACATAACTGTTTGCACTTGCCCGTGTTTAACTCATTTTTAGTTTTTTCAGTTATCAGTTATCTTTTGGAATTGTATCGATTCGTTTTGGTTTTCTTCGTAGACTGAAGTCGAAAAGTTTTGTAAGCTGTGTTTTGTTAACATGCGTGATAGTGAATGTGTGAGTTTTTGAAATATAAAAGCGATAAACATTAAAAAGTAGACAAAAATTTAGTTTGTTAAATATAATGGTTAAAATAATTAAGGAGTTTTTATGAAACTACAATAATTACAAGTGATCAGAACGTTATAATTGAAATGTTTAAAGGATAATGTTTATTTTAGCTGGATGTAGATATTTTTATGATGGAACGTGGGGGAAGATAATATTGTCTGGTGGAGAGGTAGATACACTCAAACTAGTGTAAAACTTTTGTTTACAACCTATAGGCGCTTGCCTCGCGCGGAGTACTCTTACAATAGATGGACTATAGTTCCATTCACAATAAGACGGTCAACATGGTGAGGAGCATTCACATGACTGCATGACTACTAATAAGCCATATGAGAATGTATGGATAGGACACTGGCCACGGCCAGTTCCCTTAAGCCTTTTGTAAAATAAATTAAGCGGTCTCTTTCCAGTTAATGACAGAAGCCCTGTACGGCCCAAGATAGAACAGTGTGGAGAACTGCATCAAACCAGTTGAGAGACTGATGACTGAAACAATTAAAAAAAAATCTGGTGTGAAACACTCACACAACTTTCTCTTGCCAATGCAAATAATTAACAATAAACCTAACATTAGTATTAAAACATTAGAAATGAACAAAAACTAACCTCAAAAACATAACCTTATTTTAATCATGAGTGAATGACGCAAAATGACAATCGAACTCAGTTTGGCTTAAAAATACGGAAAATCACGCTTTCACGCTAAACTAGGCTCTTTAGAGAAAAATGCTCTAAACAAAAGTTGTAGATCTTTTAATTTTCTATAACTTTTATTATATACACTTTTGTCGTAAAATGCATACTAAGACCGAAATGTTAAAAAAATCGATTTTTCTCACGTTTTCGTGAGAAAAAAACAGAAAATCGCAAATTACCGCTAAACTAAGCGTCATACAAAAAAATGTTTGAAACATAAGTTGTAGGTTTTTAAATTCTCTACAACTTTTATTATATAAGTTTTTGCGCTAAAATTTATATTAAAGCCGTAATCTTAAAAAAACAACGTTTTTACGTGAAAAGAGCCTCACCGAGAATTTCAGCAGACATGGCGCCTACCCTATCTTGTAGAGAATAAAAAATTGAGTAAAATAGGCGATTTTAAAAAAAATCGTAGGACCAGTTTTTAAGAAAATCGCAAAAAACTGAAAAATTATACGAATAAACTACTACTTCCGGTTGACCGATTTTGATGAAAATGTTCGTGTCGCGTCCGGTAGTGGTATGTAACTTAAGTTTCAAGTTTCAAGTTCGTACGATGTTCCGTTCTTGAGATATTCTGTTCACACACACACACACAGACACACAGACACACAGACACACACACAGACACACAGACACACACACAGACCAATCGCTAAAAACATGTTTTTTGGATTCAGGGGGTCTGAAAACGTATAGATCCGGTGAAAACTCGATTTCGAAAAATCGACATGAAAACAATACTTTCCTTCCTATATATTCATATAGGCAAGAGAAAGTAAAAATATGCACAGCATGATCAAAAACAAAATTCCATACAACACTAATAATTATTGCTCTAAACTTAATATAATAAAAACATGTTCGATTCATTTGTTAGAAGATGTTTTATAAATTTAACATTAGTTTACCATTAATAACTGAAGTTTTACTGCTGTTACTCTTTCATTTTTATTTTTCGTTACATTATTTACTATTATTACATTATTATTTATGATAAGTAGGTTTTTACTATAGACTCTGTTTTAATTTATTTTTGGTCACAAGTAATATAAGACTAATGCGCTTGAATTGTAACAGGAGAGTAAACAATTCCAGTGATTCGTTGTTTATCATTTCAGATTGTTTATTTCATATCATTAAAATAATTAATGTGTGTGATTAATTTAACATAACTGTTTGCACTTGCCCATGTTTAACTCATTTTTAGTTTTTTCAGTTATCAGTTATCTTTTGGAATTGTATCGATTCGTTTTGATTCTTCGTAGACTGAAGTCGAAAAGTTTTGTAAGCTGTGTTTTGTTAACATGCGTGATAGTCAATGTGTGAGTTTTTGAAATATAAAAGCGATAAACATTAAAAAGTAGACAAAAATTTAGTTTGTTAAATATAATGGTTAAAATAATTAAGGACTTTTTATGAAACTACAATAATTACAAGTGATCAGAACGTTATAATTGAAATGTTTAAAGGATAATGTTTATTTTAGCTGGATGTAGATATTTTTATGATGGAACGTGGGGGAAGATAATATTGTCTGGTGGAGAGGTAGATACA